>CM053266.1:76175438-76224009 GCA_028583415.1 Protea cynaroides | reverse complement strand
AATATACGACGGTAATTTACCGTCGGTAAAAATGTAATAGTGACGGTAATAAATATTTACGACGGAAAACAACCGTCGTAAATAGTACAGAATGTTGTAGTGCCAATAGCTACAACTCTGCTGTGGTCATTATATTAAAGAACATAAGATACATCCCAGGTATGGGCTTGGGAAAGCATCAGCATGGGAGGCTAGGCTACACTCGAATTGTTGTTTATCTTATCCGATAAGTTCAAAAATAACTCCAAGAGTTAGAAAGAAAGAGGCGTAACAAGTGCCGAAATCAAGCTCTCACTCAAAAGGGAAGAAAGAAGAAGAAATAAAATAGCTACCATCATGTGTGAGTTAATAGTTTTTGAAAAATGATTACCCCCTTCCCCTAAAATGCTCAATGGTCGATTCATAAAGGAAGGAGAGGATTTTCCTTTCTGTGGTTTCTCCTAACCTTGGTATGATGAGATATTCCAATCTATTGCGCTAGAATTTGAAATTTTTTTTTTACTGTTTATTTGTAATGGTTGGAACTTGAGAGAAAGAGTTAAGCTTCCACAATTGGAAAAAAGAGATGGATGACCACTGAAGGAATGCCTTTTAGAGAAACCATTTCCTTCCTCGAATCAGACCAAGAAGAATGAAGCCTAAACCAGCAGATGTTGATTGATCCGGCCCACAGAGGTATTCCCAATTAGACAGTCTTCTCCAAGTGATTGTTTTTCAAAGACCAACCTGAGGCAGAGGATGAACCCTCAAGAGAGTCTAAACCACTCGAGACCGTCATCATCAAAATTCGAGTCTACCTCATCTTCAAAGTCCGAATCTATTTTATCATCAGAGTATGGGTACCACGGACGTCACATGGGCTAGCAATGAGGCCTCTCACGTGTATGCCACCGCACCCATTCTCTCTGTGGGAGAGACCCGATCATCACTCATAGACCAAGCCCAGAAACCCTAACTAGACCCAAACCGGGTCAGACTGAACTAGACCATATTAAGCCTCACTAACCATGCTTAAACCAGAACCAACCTAAACCAAATTGACTGGGCCAACTGAACCAATTAAACCAGACCAAACCACCTACAAAACTAGGACCAAACTCAACCCAAAACAAACCGAGCTCAACTAAGCCAACTCAAACCCGGATTAACCTAAATTGATCTACACTAAACTCACATACTCCACTTAGATTGAGATCAAACCAGATCTTACACTTCAAAGAGAGACTCACGAGCACATTACTACAAGTAAATGGGTCTATAGCGGTGTTTACAAACGCCGCCGTAGGTCATTTAAACGCAGCTAAAACCTACATTGGTTTTCATCAAACGCTGCAAAATCGACGTTGAAGGTAGCGTATCAATTGATTTACGACGTTTGTTTATAAACGCCGGTATAGGAGAATCAATAGCGACGTTTGTAACAAATGCCGCAGTGTACTATAAAACGTTTATACGACCATTAACCTATGCCGGCGTTTGTTAAATAAACGCCGGTTGATGTTTATAACCAATTGTGGCGTTTGTTAGAAAACGCCGCTATATAATCTTTTTTTTTTTTTAATATAAACCCCATTTTTGTTTCATCACAGCTATAACCTGCTTTAGAAGAAATATGTTTTTTATTATATATATAAAATCCATTTTGATATTACAACTATAACCTGTTTTGTTACATATATCATACTTAACTATCTGAAGAAACAATAGATAGAAATAACTCATTCTTTGGAAAATTTTCAACAATAATTAAAGCAAAGTCTCAACAATTTACTTACCCAAAAAAAAAAAATTTGAACAATTTCAAGTTACTTCCACCATCAAAATTTCACAAGTAGAAAGATAACAATTTGCTATCTTAAACAAAATAAAAATTCTAATATAAAACCCCATAAGCTTTTGAAAATTACGTCAAAGTCAAGAATATAAAAATTTGAATATGAAAGTTGAGTGGCCGTGCTAAATTCCATTGCTCCAAGACCAATGCAATCAATTTATTTTACAGAATCTATGGTGGCAGTAACTTCATCTGCTAAGTGTTCGGGACTATAGGACTCTACATTAGATGCATCTATAATACTCATTTCAAGTACCGTTTCCCAAACCTGAAAAAGAGTAACACTGTATAAGTATTGCATACTGTCAAATATTAAACATAGTAGATTAAAGAAGGGTAAATTACACTAAGAAATCAAATACACCAATCTATCTTCTGATTTTTAATGGTAGTTGTACATTCAATGAGAAATAAATACATACAATTTTTCTTGTGTTGTAAGTTCTCTCTTTTTCCCTTACAATACATATTACCTTGTCTATTTGAATGATGCATACCAAGTCATTGAAATCAATTTTTAACAAAATCATGCAATCATGTAAGATAGGTATGTACTCCACACCAGACCATATACAGATCCTGGAGAGCATTTTCCTTTTATTTCAAATGAATTGGATTGAGAGCTATTGTCAGTATTTTTAGCTCTTATGGTCTTGATGCTGTTCCCATTGTATTGTGTAAAAAGATGAGGAAAAAAAAAGGAAGACTATTACGATTTTATCAAAAGGCTTGTTTAGAGTAGGAAAAGATGAAGATAGCATCTGTGACAATGAAGCAGGCAAGTCTTGTACATGAGTCAATTGTTATAAATAATTACCATATTTATGATTACAAGGTGAAAGGATCTCCATTTCTCAATAGCAATTTAAATCTTCCTCTTTAAGTATCAGAAAAAAAAAAAGAGCTTCCTCATTTCTCAACAGGGACTCTGAGGTGATTTTTTCCTCACACATCTGACTACTTGTCTTGAATGTGTTGTGTTCATGCAGAGTATCACAACTTAAGATTCTTATTGTTCGCATTCAATAGAATCTATTTGACTAAAAGTAATGAACATATTTTTTTTTAGAAAAAATTTCATCTACACCCCATCAAAGATCGTTAACATCATCTACACCCACAAGAATGCCAAAACATCACCTAGGTCCACTAACTTTGGCTGTGGTAATCAAAGAAGTCCACTCCGTTAGTTGATTCCCGTTAGATGCTGACGTCAGGTGGATTGGAATTTTTGACGGACGAGAATACCCTTTTTGTAGCTTGAAAAGACCAATATACCCTTTTGATATTTGAGAGGTTACCTCCTCAATTTCGAAGACTACCATTACAAGACCCGGGCGAAACATCAGCTTCAGAACCACGGGTTAGGTCTTCGGACAGTTTCTTCTTCAGAGGATCTGATGAGAGGAGTGGCTGGACAACTGGTAAGGACACTCTATCAAACAACGAAGCAGGGGCAACCACTGCAGCAGTTGGAATCCGTTTGATATCGATAGGAGTAGCTCGTGGAAGATTATAAGAAACAAGAGAGCCACCGTACTCCATAGCAAACGAGAACGCCACATCATCCTCCTCGACGGAAATCGGAGCCCCAATAGACAACATCCTGCTAAGAACCGCCTTCATTTTCTGCGTCATTACAGTTTTTTAATAGAAACTCTATTCCCAAATTCCCAAAAATCCACTGAAACGGAACAGCATGGAAGTAGACTCAACATCCTGCTAAGAACCGCATTCATTTTCTACGTCATTATAGTAATGGGTTCTGCAGTTGTCGACGCGGTATTGTGGAAACGATGTGCAGGGGCTTGGCCGCTAGTAACAGCGACTGCCTTTTGATTCTTGTTCGAAGGGGCTGAATACAGTCCGTTGTCTCTTGTCGCTCATGTGCTATTTATTCTGGTTATAATCTTGTTCTTGTGGGCGAAGTCCGCATCTCTCCTCAATAGGTACTGCCTTTGAAATTTTTGGATACATTTTGCTATTTCCATAAATTTTGTCTCAAGCTCACATTACCGGAAAAATCTTCACGTCGCCGGAGAAGAAGGCTGCTTGGAATAAATCTTTTAAGTTTTTTAAAATTAAAAGGATAAAATATAAAAATGAAGGGTAAAGCTGTATTTTAACAATTTTAGTGATTTCCGTCAGTTAACTGGACCTAGGTGATGTTTCTGCATTCTTATGGGTGTAGATGATGTTAACAATCTTTGATGGGGTGTAGATGAAATTTTTTCTTTTTTTTATCATTCTCTAGTGATTCTTTGGGTCCTTTTAAGCTTGGTTTAATCTGGTTGGAATCATTTGAAATGCCAATATGACTGGTTGGACTAGGACCCCATAAATTGTCACAGGTATCAGGTCTTGTCTTGACACTGGAAAAGATATAACATAGAAAATCCATAGAACAATCCATATATTTTGTTTTTACAACCAATCAACTATTCAAGCAGATTCTGTCTTCACATATTTGTGAGAACAACTTCCTCCTCCTCCTTATTCTTCCTCTAGTTTATTATAATGGACCACTCAGGCACTCAAATGCTTGCTGCTTTGGAGACAGCATATTTCACCTGCCCTTAATTGGTGAACCACAGGCTATTAGAGCAGCTTTGGGCCATCTTGTTATCTCAGAAAGGTTCTTACATTTGGTTGTTGAAACAGATAATTTGAATTTGTATCGAACCAGGTTTCAAAACGAATCCATTTATGAGAGAAAGAGAGGAAGAAATAGTAAATAAAGAACTGGTTCTGCTTTTATGAGATTAGCACTGAAATCAAGGAGAAGAAGCACATTGGTCGGTTTGGAGTTTGGACTTCAATCCAATTCATCCAATCATGCCCCGTGATTCACTAAGAAATCAAATACATACAATTTTTAAGAAGTGCAGAAAAAAAAAGAATATTAAACATATAGTAGAACCCCTCCCCCAACACACACACACACACACACACACACACACACACACACACAAAACCACAATCCGATTCATAAGAAATTATTACACTTTCTTATGGAATTCAATTTGCTTCAAAATCACCCATGAAAAATAATAAGTCACTTAAGTACATAAGTCATGGTTTTCTGCAATGTCTATAAGTCCAAATAAATGAAGATTGACATCTATTGAAACATTTGCAAAATGATAAGGATAACAATCAGCGTTTGAAATTAATTATCTGTTCAATTAGATTCTACAATGGTCTCGTTGATCATCAGCTGATCCATTCAATGGGTGAACAATATAAGTAGAGCATTTAAGGGATAAAAAATTAACAAAATTATTTAGAATGTAAAACTTACATAAATGAACTAAAAACTGAGAGGTGCTTTTCCCCATTACTGTTTGAGTTAGAATAGCAAGTTGTGCTCTCAAATCTGCAATCTCTCCCTGCATAGTGGACATAGTAGCCCGGACTTCTTCTTTTTTTTTTTTTCTTAAGATGTGTCTGTGTCAGACCATAATCACGTGGTGATACTCCTTTTCCTCCACCGAGGACACGACCACGTGATTCAGGGCCCATGACTTGTAGAAAGTTGTCATCTTGCACTGTTGTGTCATCTCTCAACTCAGGTAATTGCTCATCCAATTTTCCCTCCAGCTTTTCCTACATTCCAATGTAAAATGTGTTAATAACATTTATAAGTGATAATAAACACTTGAAAGTATTCAACCTATGAAAATTTATAAGAAAACACTTACCATTACTTCCACTGTGGCCTGATCTACATAGCTACCATCCTTTCTCTTATGGGTTTTTGCAAATAATTCTATTTTGGAAGGTTCTCTACCATCAGGCATCTCGAGACTCTAAAGAAAATAATGCAAGAGTAATGTCAACCAATTTCTTTTACAGCTGAACATGAATTTATATTAGCAAACTTACCATCTCATGTGAAACTTGTGGAAAGCTGGTTCGTCCTACTGTGTGGGGCATGTTTTGATAACTTCTACATTTTTTATTCTTTTCTGATTTTGCCTATTATACATCAAACACATCATTAAAAATTGAAGTGCTTGATAAGTTAGAAGAAACCTATCAAACGGATTACTATCACTAAAATATCAATGTCTTTTTTATTAATAAAAATAAGCATATTACCAAAAATTCTGGAGATCTTCATCTATTAATGAGATAGATCCATTGGTCCTCTGGAATCTCAACTGGTGTGACCGGGCGAGGGGCATCTGTTAGATTTGGGAACATCACAATTGTTTTTTTCTTAAGATCAAGCTTGAATTCTTTCCACATATGACCCAAACTTTGTAAAATCTGTTTCTTGGCATCACCATCAAAATTGAATTTTTCCTATTATAATTTACATAGTTTCTATTAGTAAGAGATAACAATTCTTAAATAACAATCAAACAATGGGATAAGTTAAAGTCAAACCTATCGAGATTTCTGTCCATGCCAATTCTTTGTAATACTCCGAAACATTCCTCCAATCATCAACATTTAATGGAAGTACAGTAGGTTTCCTAGCAATGGTTCCCAAAAAGGTTTCGAGCTTAGCAGAATGAATACCAATGACCTGCCCTTTACCATTTACATTTACTAATGGGATTTAATGTGGATCTTTCCTTTGAATTGTTTTGCGTGCTATAGTACGTCCTCTTCTTCGTGTCGGCACTACAATGAAACAACAAAGAGGTTCCATTACCAAATTTCAACTAGTATTCAAAGCACTAAATTATTTTTATACCTGTAGATGTCTGCTGTGAAGTGTTTCCCTACTCCATACTTGTAAACCTGCATTGGAATCAGATCACAATTATAATTAGTATATGTGTTCACCAAAATGGTCAACTAAAATAAATAAAGAAAATTCATTTGTTTGAGAAACATATTAACATAATAACAAACATTGGTAATAAAAAATTCAAAATAAAAAAAATATTACCCAACTAAGACAGGTTATTTGCATCAATTGTTGTACCCTCTAAGTTTGTCCTTGCCCAACTAATATCAGTATCACCAATATTTACACGTCTCAAGTCACTAGTTTGCGTGTTTATTTGTTGGTAACCTTGAGTAATGTCTTCATCCACATCACAACCAATGTACATCGCGCATCGATGCTTTTAAAGAAATAACCCAGCCTTGGTTATAGGGGTCTGACACATAAAACACTTGCTCTGCTTGTACAAGGAAAATAAATGGATCATCAGTTAAATGTTGGCCAGTGTGTATCAAATTACTGAAGTTCACACGTGTAAACCTGATAGGTTCTCTGAACATCCCTCTATTGCTTGTGTCAGCCCAGTCACAATGGAATAACACTGTTATCAAGTCCGTTGAATATTCTAACACGATAATTTCCTTCAATACACCATAATAATGCACATTACCATCAATGGGCCGAGTATCTCTAAGGCTTGAGTAACTTTCTGTTCTTGCCGTTACTACGACCCCGAGAAACCAACGATGACCTTGGTAACAGTGCTTACGACTATTTTTCAACCAAATGGACACAGTGTCTTTACTACAACAAGGACATGCCAATGCACCCTTGGTGCTCCACCCTGAAAGGTTGGCATATGCAGGAAAGTCATTAATTGTCCATAATAGGCAGGCACGTAAACTGAATGTCTCTTTCTTTAATGAATCAAATGTGTCCACACCATCCCACAACTTCTTTAATTCATCCACCAATGGTTGCAAGTACACATCTATATCATTTCCAGGTTGATTCTTACCTGAAATCAACAATGTCAACATAAATGATGTTTGTTTCATGCACCTCCATGGTGGTAAATTATATGGCACAACAACAACAGGCCACATGTTGTACAAGATTGCTCGATCAAAAGGATTGAATCCATCACTAGCCAACTCAAGCCTAACACTACGGGGATCCATGCTGAAAGTTGGATGCCGTCTATCAAAGTCCTTCCATGCTTTTGCATCTGCAGGATGACGTATTTTCCCGTCATCCGTACGGCCATCTTTATGCCATCTCATATCGGCTGATGTTACTGATGACTTGTACAATCTTTGAAGCCTTGGTATCAAAGGGAAATGGCGTAATATTTTCTCAGGAACGTTGCTATTGGGTTTATACCTTGACTTCTTACAATGAGGACATGACCTTTCATTAAACGTCTCCTTCCAATACAACATACAATCATTGGGACATGCATCGATCTTATTGTAATCGAGTCCCAAGTCCTTAAGCATCTTCTTTGCTTCATAGAAAGACTTTGGTACAGTATTATCTTGTGGTAATGCTCTTGTCAATATATCCACAACATGGAAAATGACTTGTTACTCCAATTACATAGGCATTTTACGTGATATAATGCAACAATGAATGACAATTTTGTTAACTCCTTGCATCCTGGATACAATTCATTCTTTGCTTCTTTGCATCAGCCTAAATAATTTTTCTCCCTCATCTCCTATACCCTCTGTGCCACCAGCTGAGGTATTAACACCATCTCCTTCCACCACATGTTCGGGAAACACATCTTGTAGTATGTCATGCATCTCAACAATGCCTTCTTGCTCTTCTTGGTCTTCTTCGTCAACCACAAATTGATCTGTTGATATGGGATTTGAGGATCCAAATTCCCCATGACAATACCACGTCGTATAGCCGGTAATAATTCCATCGACTATCAGGTGTTCAAACACTTGTTCTCTTGTTCCACTCTGTTGATTAATGCAGTATATACACGGACATAAAATCTTATCCCCTGTGCTCACTCTTTTAAAAGCAAACTCTAGAAACTCATTTACACCATCTACATATAGCTTGCTCAAACGAAATCTCCTATCCATTGACCTTTCAATCCAACTCCTGTCCATTTACTTGTTGGGGTATAAAAAGAGTAGAGCTGAATAACAAAAATATAACAAAAGAAAAATGAATGCTAATATGTTAAATATAGAACAATTGCAAAAGGGACGTACGAAGATTAGAATCTTAATTCTTAGTAATAAAACTGCTGAAGAACAGAGGTCCCAACAAGAATACCAATAAGAAAAACATTAGTTTTCCTCAAATGAACTTTGGTTTTATAGATGGCACATGAATGATAGAAAAAATTGCATACTCCTGTCCACCTAACAATTTTTCTGCATGAGAACATGACTTAAGTTTAACAATTTTTATGCATAGTGGCAATTTTATGGGCTAGACTAAGTGGTAGGACTATACCTTTTCCTTTATTTAACCAATTGAAATAGGTAATGAATTTTTCTACCTAAGAAAGTTGAGATCCACCATATCAAGTATCATTGCAAGATGAACTCTTATGTATTACATGATCTATCACCAGACAAGAATAATAAAAAATAAAATAAAATATATCACTAATGCTGAATTTTGGTTGTCACCTAGAATGAATTTTCATTGACTTCCCATAGCATATTCCTTCCTTTATGGTGATCCATTTTTGCAGTGAGTATATTCAAACTGGACTCATCTCTAGTTATGATGGCATAATGACTTAAAAAAGAAAGCAGGGAAGAAATAAAGTCATTTTTAAGGTTTATAAGAAATGAAACCATTTTTATTATCTATCCATATTTTCGTGAGGAATGGAAGTAGTCCTTGTGAAGAACATATATGCAAAGATGCTGGAGCAAAGGTGTATTTGTATTTACATGTTTTATTTGGGAATTAGGATACATGGTTTTACTTAGGAATTAGGATACATGGTTTTCATTTGAATATTAGGGTTATCATGGGGATATATCAAAGACATTGAGCTCAAGCCTGAAGGGGTTGTAGATTGTGGGGTTCTTTAAAATAATGTCTTACATCCACAAGGGACTCTTTTAAGATGACTGAAAAATCTTATTTGCCATATCGTTTGGGTGTTTGTTGGTTGAGTACATCCCTTGATAAATAGGGAAAGGAGTAAACCATGGAGTGGGGTTTTCTCAACAGCAATTCAATATCTTTTTCTTTTTTTTTCAGTAAGTAGAACTTTAGAAATGAATTCTAACAATTGAGTACCACTCAAGGCTAAGCTACTTTAGAAACTGACATAATTCATTGAAAGAATGGAAGACTGCATTAGAAAAACATTTTTTTCCTTTTTGGGTAATAAAAGAAACACTCAACCGGCCACCAAAACTATAAAAACAGTTGCATCAAAGTATGCAATCACTACAGATATTGGAAAGCAAGAATACCGAAGGGCCTAGAATGAGAAACGACGCAAATTCCTCTCAATTAAAGGAAAAATAACTTCCATACCCAAAAGCATGAACCAGAATAAAACCCTCAGCGCCATGTTTATTGGGAAATATGAAAACGAATCATCAATAAAATAAGAAAAGAATCCCACTGAGAAGACACGAATATGGAATTTTTTTTACCCTAATTGTGAAACCTACATGCAAATTTCGGGGACGAAATTTCTTTTAAGGGTGGGGGAGTTGTAAGACCCGCACTCTATGAACCCGATCTAAACCTTTAATTCATGTCGTAACAGGTCTTCCAATCATCACCGGGCCAGACGGCACGAACAGATGACAACCAGGTACGAAAATGGACCTAATGTATGATAATTATTTCATACCAGTCGATGGTACAGGTCAATGGTACCGGTCGACCGGTATGTCTGCGCGGGCAGACTACTTAGATCCGAAAATGGATCTCTACGGGTCTCACTTTCCAAATATCGAGCCTAAGGACTTTCCTAACGTAAGAAAATTTCCTAAACTCTATCCTAGTCTATTTAAGGACCCTTAAACCTCCTTATACTCTTTGATTGATCCTTACAAACCCTAAAGAGGAGAAAGAGATCGAAGAAGGAGAAAGAGCTAAGGAAGCAGGGAGAGGAGCTGTCGTTGGCCGTTGGATGAAGAACACCATAGTCGCGAACCAACGGTAAGTGCTTGAACTTTTCTCTAAGTTAAGCATTATAGATGATTAATCATGAATTGATCAATACCGTGCAAGGTGAGGTATTGATCTAAAACCCTTAAATTTTCCATCAAACCCTAATACAGTCAATGAACCCTAGATTTGTATTCTAGGCTGAGGATCATCGAAACTAGGACATGAATGGAAAATGAAACAACTCTAACTCGTTGCTCAGGCCTAGAATGCATAGGAGAAACCCTAAAACCAATGGGGGGGATCGATGGAAGGCGAACACCAAGTTGGTGGTCTTCCGGAGGCATACCGATCGCACCATATGTGACCAGTACCTCTCGGAGACTGGTCTGTGGGGACCAGTCGACCAAACCGGTTGCACCTTTCCCATAGTGCCGTGACCGGTACTTGCGGCCAATATGCACTGTGAGGGTGTTTTCAATACCAGTTGGCTTCCAACCAACATAAACCCTAATAAAATTACTCTAATTCAACCCTAACATCGTGTAGGACCCTGTGTTAGCAAGTTTGGATTCGGTGACGCAAAGCAAGTTAGCAATCAAGCGTCAGGTAAGGGAATCGGACCTAAACCCTAATAACTTAATAACAGTAAAACGTTGTTAATAATTATGATTATATGGAATGGTGTTTGTGCATACTCGCATGTCATCTTTACTTTTAGTTATTATATTGTTCATGCAGACTCGCTATGCTACGATGTGACTGTTAGGCATGTGATTGTTTTCGTTAGTGTGTGGAATGGGAAGGGCCTAGGGTCTGGGATCATTCCTCACACTAGCACCTTTTTGTATCGTTTCTGTCTTAGCATGCTTGGTATGGGTAGGGTATCAAGGGGAGGAAGTGGCACTGTGGTCTCTGGCCTGGCCACTAGACTCTAGCTCTATCTCTATGCCGTACGGAGCTGTGCTGGGATAGGGCCTACTGTGATGACATATAGGATTGGTTAGTTGTGAGCCCAGTTTGCAGGCCCTTTCCAATAGGGGCTTACGTGTTGGTATGGGTAGGGCATCAAGGGAAGTGTTGGCGGTGTTTGATCCGGACGCTTTAGCTCTATCTCTATTCCATGGTGGGTGCATGTGGGACGACAGTGGTGTTTGATCCATTGGGCGGATTCACATACTCGTGTATAGAGGTGCGGTGGCCACCAATCCTTTCTATAGCACATTGTAAACTTAAAACCAAACCATAATGTGAATGTTACTCATGCATGATGTGTGTTGCATTGTCTGATTGTCTTACTGAGCTAAGTTGTGAGCTCACCCTTGTATATATACATGTTTTTAGTTTTGATACAGGTTATACTGTCGAGGACTATGTGGATGCTCCAGCATATGGAGGTGTTGCTGCTTTAGAAGTGCAAGCAAGGGAGGACGAGCATGACGCTTCATGCGAGTGCTCTTTCTCCGTGTACCTCTAGAATGTTGGATTCGTTTCTTTTATTTATTTTCAGTTGGATTTATAAATGATGTAAGGATAATTATTTACGTTATGGTGTTTTGAATAATTAGATATTTTATTTAATTTATCAATAGAGAACTCAGTTCATTTAATTTAAGACTTTCACTGTATTTAATTATATTCTGATTATGGTTGTGTGCAATGGTTTGTATGAGTGGACACGGTCTTATTGAGATCCTGGTGTGAACCATTGGTTCAGTGATGGTTCACTTACACTTCTGGTTCAGTCAGAATTGGGGTGTGACAACTTGGTATCAGAGCAATAACACCACACTTGGGGTGTGACAACTTGGTTCACTCACGCTTCTGGTTCAGCCAGAATTGGGGTATGACAACTTGGTATCTGGTATAGAAGGTATGCCTAAGTTTGGGGGAAATAACACCACACTGCCAATGGATGGTAGTAATGGGCCGATGAGCCAAGGACAGAACCCATAACTACCACACCAAATTCCAACATCGTCTGCATATCAAGGGATCTATCTGTACCCACCACCATGGTATGGAACAAATGCACAGGGGCAGAATGACCTAAGCCGAGCGGTGGATAGGTTTTTGAAATTGAAACCCCCTACCTTCACAGGGAAACCAGGAAAACCAATATGGCCTGCACAGTGGGTTGCTGAGATGGAGAAGAACTTTCGTCTGATGACTTGCATGGAGGATGAGAAGGTACTATTTTCTACACACATGCTCAAGGAAGATGCTAATGCCTGATGGAATTCTACCCAGACATACTTGGAGATGAAGCACACTCAGATCACTTGGGAAATATTCAAGGGAGCCTTCTTTGATAAGTACTTTCCTAAGAGCTTTCGTGATCAAATGGAGAAGGAATTCCTTAACCTGCAACAATCCCAGTTGACTGTTGATGCGTACCAACAGAGGTACGAAGAGCTATTTTTCTTTGCTCCAGCAAGCATGCAAGAAGAGGAAACCAAGACCCGTAGGTTCACCATGGGATTGCGAGGTAGTATCCGGGAGCACGTCTTGGGTTTGGAGAAGAAGGTGTATAACGAAGCTGTGCAGATTTCTAGGGTGATTGAATCAAGCCAAAGAGACAGCTTTTTTGCTCAAAATAGGGGACTGAAGAGGCCTGCTACTGAGACTTTGGGTGGAGGGAATACTAGACCATTCTGCCCATACAGGGCTCAGTCTGTTGTGGTGCCAGCAAGGAATACTACTGAACCACCACCATCACAGGTAGCTGGACAAAACCCAAATGTCAAATGTTTCAACTGCCAACAATTGGGCCATTATGCAAAGACATGTACTCTACCTAGAAAGCAACTGCCACAGCAAGGGAAGATATTTGCAGTCACCACTGAAGAGGCAGCCGCATCACCTGATGTGGTTATTGGTATGATTCCATCCCTTACTATTTTGCTTATTGTTTTGTTATGTATGAGCATGTAGAACTAAGGGAGAAGTAAATTTCAAGAACTGTAGATATAGTTGGTGTACCTGCCA
Source organism: Protea cynaroides (assembly GCA_028583415.1). Classification (NCBI taxonomy): domain Eukaryota; kingdom Viridiplantae; phylum Streptophyta; class Magnoliopsida; order Proteales; family Proteaceae; genus Protea; species Protea cynaroides. Next base: position 76,210,393 of record CM053266.1, on the reverse strand, counting down.
GAGTACTCTTCGACTCTGGGGCTACACACTCCTTTGTTTCTATGTCTTTTGGGAAGCAAATGAAATTACCTGTCAAGTCCTTAACCCCAAGCTTGATAGTTCACTCTCCGTTGGGAGTAAAAGTGGCATTAAATGAATGCTATGGGCCGTGTTCAGTTAGTATTGAGGGGCGAAACCTAGAAGCAAATCTGGTTCAACTTGAGATGGCAGACTTTGATGTCATTTTGGGAATGGATTGGCTAAGCCATCATTCAGCTAGCTTATTATGTGGCGAAAGAAAACTTGTTTTTAAGGATGATAAGGGAAAAGAGTTTAGCTTCACTGGAACCAAGTTACCTAGGAAGCGGAAGCTGATCCTCTCTGCCCTAAAAGCTAAGAGATGCTTACAGAAGGGAGGAGTGGGGTAGTTAGTGTCTGTAGTCGACATCACTGTAGAGGTGCCAAAGATAGAAGATCTAGATGTGGTACGAGAGTTTCTAGATGTATTTCCAGAGGATCTACCAGATCTACCTCCAGACAGGGCTACAGAGTTCGTGATAGACCTCATGCCAGGGTCAGCGCCGGTGTCTAAGGCACCTTACAGGATAGCCCCTATAGAATTAAAAGAGTTGAAGACCCAGTTACAAGAACTACTAGATAAGGGTTTCATACGACCAAGCATATCGCCAAGGGGAGCACCTGTATTGTTCGTAAAGAAGAAGGACGGTAGCGTACGACTATGTATCGACTACCGAGAGTTGAACAAGTTAACTATCAAGAATCGATACCCTTTGCCTAGGATCGATGATCTGTTCGATCAGCTGCAGGATGCAAAGGTTTTCTCGAAGATTGATCTTAGATCAGGATATCACCAATTGAAGATCAAGGCAGGAGATATTCCAAAGACTGCTTTCAGAACAAGGTATAGGCATTATGAGTTCCTTGTAATATCATTCGGCTTGACTAACGCTCCAGTGTCGTTCATGGAACTGATGAACCGAGTGTTTCATGACATGTTGGACACTTCGGTCATCGTATTCATTGATGACATCTTGGTCTACTCAAAGGATAGGGAGGCTCATGCAACACACTTGAGAGCAGCCCTACAATGGCTGAGAAGGGAGAAGCTTTATGCCAAGTTCAAGAAGTGTGAATTTTGGCTGAAGGAAGTGGCCTGATTGGGTCACGTAGTATCTGCAGACGGTATCAAGGTAGATCCAAGCAAGATCGCAGCTATAGTAGGATGGGATGCACCGAAATCAGTTGCGAAGATTCGTAGTTTCCTTGGATTAGCTAGTTACTATAGAAGATTCGTGGAAGACTACTCAAGAATCGCCGTTCCACTCACCAGACTAACCAAGAAAGGAGAAAATTTCATATGGACAGATGAGTATGAGAAGTGCTTTCAGACTTTGAAGTCAAGATTAGTCTCTACACCTATCTTGACCATCCCAGCACCAGGCTTGTCGTTCACCCTATATACGGATGCCTCAGGGTTGGGTCTTGGATGTGTGTTGATGCAAGGAGAACAGGTGATTGCCTACGCATCAAGACAGTTGAAAGAGCATGAGAAGAACTATTCTACGCATGATCTGGAGTTAGCAGCGGTCATTCACGTAATCAAGACTTGGAGGTACTACCTTTATGGTGAAAAGTTTCAAATTAAGTCGGATCACAAGAGTTTAACTTACCTTTTTACTCATAAGGACCTGAATATGAGACAGAGGAGATGGCTGGAGCTATTAAAAGATTATGATTGTGACATCCAGTACCATCTGGGTAAGGAAAACATTGTGGCTGATGCCTTAAGCAGAAAGTGGGCATTGAAACCTGAGGCAGGACCTAGTACAAATGTTGCACTGTGTGCTGCAGCCTCAGGCTCAATAGAGAATGATAAAGAGCATATATTAGAGACTGCAGGAGATCTAGTGGAACAGGGCTTAATTCATAAGTTCACATTGATGTTCGCAGCTTTGAAGATCTCATCGGATCTAATAGATGAGGTCAAAGTAGCAATCCTACAGGATCCACACCTCAAGACTGTGCAAGAAGATCTAGATAAGGGTAAAAGCAACCCTGATTTTACCTTGGATTCAGACAAGGTACTCAGGTATCATGGACGATTATGTATACCTGAGAGTGAGAACTCAAATATCAGAGATAGAGTTATGACAGAATCTCATTACACCCCATTTTCAGTACATCCAGGAAGCACCAAGATATACCACGATTTAAGAAGACTATATTGGTGGAGGGGTATGAAAGCGGATGTAGCTCGATTCGTATTCCAATGTCTAAATTGCCAGCAAGTTAAAGCAGAAAGGCAGAGACCCATAGGTTTGCTACAACCACTATCGGAGTCAGCATGGAAGTGGGATTGTATCACAATGGATTTTGTCACTGGCCTACCCTTGACACCAAGGTCAGTGGATGTCGTGTGGGTTATAGTCGATCGACTTACCAAGATAGCTCGCTTCATCCCTGTCAGACCTCAATATACCATGGACAAGCTGACCAAGCTATATGTGGATAATATAGTCAGACTTTATGGCGTCCCAAAAAGTATAGTATCTGATAGAGATCCTCGCTTAACATCAAAGTTCTGAGAAGAATTACAGAAAGCCATGGGAACCAAGTTGAAGTTTAGCACAGCTTTTCATCCTCAGACAAACGGGCAGTCAGAAAGAAATATTCAAATCTTGGAGGATATGCTCCAAGCATGTGCCCTAGATTTCAAAGGAGCTTGGGACGAGAAGCTATCGCTTATCGAGTTTTCTTATAACAATAGTTACCAGGCTACGATCCAAATGGATCTATATGAGGCACTCTATGGGAAGAAATGTCGTACACTTCTGTTATGGAATGAGGTGGGAGAGAGAAGGATTGCAGGACTGGAGTTCATCGAAGAAACTTATCGAGTGATTGATCAAATTAAGGAAAAAGTGATGACAGCTCAAGTTCGACAAAAGAACTATGCAAATAACCGATGTCAAGATCTGGAGTTTGCAGTAGGTGATAAGGTGTTCTTGAAGATATCACCTATGCGAGGTCTAAAACGGTTTGGTAAGAAGGGAAAGCTATGCCCCAGGTATGTGGGACCATACGAGATTTTGACCAGACATGGCAATGTGGCATATCAACTGGCTCTACCACCATCCATGTCAAGCATTCATGATGTGTTCCATATTTCTTTATTGAAGAAGTATGTCAGGGATCTATCGCATATCTTGACAGCAGACCCACCAAACTTGATAGAGGACTTGACATTTGAAGTGGTACCTGTGATGCTCACAATCCTAAAGGTACAACATCTCCGAAGCAAAGATATCCATTATGTGAAAGTGTATTGGAAAAGACAAGATACAGAAGAAATCACTTGGGAGTAAGAGAACGCGATGCGAAAGGAATACCCTAACCTTTTCGATGAACAAGGTACTTACAAATTTCGACGCTGAAATTTATTTTAAGGGTGGGGGAGTTGTGAAACCTACATGCAAATTTCAGGGACGAAATTTCTTTTAAGGGTGGGAGAGTTGTAAGACCAGCACTCTATGAACCCAATCTAAACCTTTAATTCATGTCGTAACAGGTCTTCTAATCATCACCGGACCAGACGGGACGAACGGATGACAACCAGGTACGAAAACAGACCTAATGTATGATAATTATTTCATACCGGTCGATGGTACCGATCGACCGATATGTCTGCGCGGGTAGACTATTTAGATCTAGAAATGGATCTCTATGGGTCCCACTTTTCAAATATCGAGCCTAAGGAATTTTTTAACGTAAGAAAACTTTCTAAACTCTATCCTAGTCTATTTGAGGACCCTTAAACCTCCTTAGAACTCTTTAATTTATCCTCACAAACCGTAGAGAGGAAAAAGAGATGGAAGAAGGAGAAAGAGCTAAGGAAGTAGGGAGAGGAGCCGTCGTTGGCCATTGGACGAAGAACACCATAGTCGCGAACCAACGGTAAGTGCTTGAACTTCTCTCAAAGTTAAGCATTATAGATGATTAATTATGAATTGATCAATACCATGCAAGGTGAGGTATTGATCTAAAACCCTTAAATTTTCCATCAAACCCTAATACAATCGATGAACCCTAGATTCGTATTCTAGGCTGAGGATCATCGAAACTAGGACATGAATGGCACATGAAATAACTCTAACTCTTTGCTCAGGCCTAGAATGCATAGGAAAAACCCTAAAACCAATGGGGGTGATCGATGGAAGACGAACATCAAGTTGGTGGTCTTCCGGAGGTATACCGGTCGCACCATATGTGACCGGTACTGCGATCGGTACCTCTCGGAGACTGGTCTGTGGGGACCGGTCGACCATACCGATCGCACCTTTCCCCACAGTGCCATGACCGGTACTTGCGGCCGATATGCACTATGAGGGTGTTTTCAATACCAGTTGGTTTCCAATTAACGTAAACCCTAAGAAAATTATTCTAATTCAATCCTAACATCGTGTAGGACCCTGTGTTAGCAAGTTTGGATTCGGTGACGCGAAGCAAGTTAGCAATCAAGCGTCAGGTAAAGGAATCGGACCTAAACCCTAATAACTTAATAACAGTAAAACGTTGTTAATAATTATGATTCTATGGAATGGTGTTTGTGCATACTCGCATGTCATCTTTACTTTTAGTTATTATATTGTTCATGCATACTCGCTATGCTATGATGTGACTGTTAGGCATGTGATTTTTTTCCTTGGTGTGTGGAATGGAAAGGGCCTAGGGTCTGGGATCATTTCTCACACTAGCACCTTTTCGATCATTTCTGTCTTAGCATACTTGGCGCGGGTAGGGTATCAGGGGGAGGAAGTGGCACTGTGGTCTCCGGCCTGGCCACTAGACTCTAGCTCTATCTCTATGCCGTAGGGAGCTGTGCTGGGATAGGACCTACTGTGATAACATATAGGATTGGTTAGTTGCGAGCCCAGTTTGCAAGCCCTCGCCAATAGGGGCTTACATGTTAGTATGGGTAGGGCATCAGGGGAAGTATTGGCGGTGTTTGATTCGGACGCTTTAGCTCTATCTCTATTCCATGGTGGGTGCACGTGGGACGACAGTGGTGTTTGATCCATTGGGCGGATTCACACACTCGTGTATAGAGGTGCGGTGGCCGCCAATCCTTTCTATAGCACATTACAAACTTAAAACCAGACCATAATGTGAATGTTACTCATACATGATGTGTGTTGCATTGTCTGATTGTCTTACTGAGCTAAGTTGTGATCTCACCCTTGTATATATACATGTTTTTATATATTGATGCAAGTTACACTGTCGAGGACTATGTGGATGCTCCAGCATATGAAGGTGTTGCTGCTTTAGAAGTGCAAGCAGGGGAGGACGAACATGACGCTTCATGCGAGTGCCCTTTCTGCGTGTACCTCTAGGATGTTGGATTCGTTTATTTTATTTATTTTTAGTTGGATTTAAAAATGATGTAAGGATAATTATTTATGTTCTGGTGTTTTGAATAATTGGATATTTTATTTAATTTATCAATAGAGAACTTAGTTCATTTAATTTAAGACTTCCGTTGTATTTAATTATATTTTGATTATAGTTGTGTGCAATGATTTGTATGAGTGGACACGGTCTTATTGAGATTCTGATGTGAACCATTGGTTCAGTGACGGTTCACTCACACTTCTGGTTCAGCCGGAATTGGGGTGTGACACTAATAAATTCATAAACATGCCAATTTGGAAAGCGAGAACCACAACCTAATCAACTACATAATTAATTAAGCCATAGGACTACATCTCTACAAAGATTCAAAAACAAAAACGAAATAGAAACAAAGATTAATCAAATCTTAATCAATTCTTACCAGCACCACTTGCGTTAAGATCCCAGAGGCGCAAGGCCCTTGGCCTTCGCTGCATACACAGAAGAAAAAAAAATTGAATACTCAACCGGTCCTTGCTAATCCAAACTAGGGTTTGGTCGAAGATAATAAATCAAACAAGATAATACACATATATAGACTCAGCCGCATAGGATTCGATCTCTGGACTATGCCAAGGTCGAGGTTAATGGTGAGAAATATCTGTCCTCACCATCGCCTCTAATAAAAAAATTAAAGCTGAAGAGAGGGATAGAGATAGAATGATAGAGAAGGAGTGAGATAGAATGATAGAGAAGGAGTGAGATAGAAAGAAGGGAAGAAGAGAAGAAGAGTGGTTAGCAGTTGAGAAAAGGAGAAAAGAAAGAGCATTCATACCTGATTGATTCGATGTAGGTAGTCTGCAAAGAGTGGAACAGAGCACGACTTCGCAATCACAATAGCTACAATAGCGGAAAGAAAATCTAACTGCTAGTAGTAGAGTGAATCTAAAAGAATACGAAATAAGTAAGGTTGAGCTTGCGCAGGGAAAATGGGGGCGGGAAATTAAAACCCTAATGCTGCGTTTATGTACAAACGCAGGAATTTGTTTCCCCTTAATACTGCGCGTCCAAAATAAATGCCGTATTATACAGACATAATGGATGTGATTTCCACCAAACGCCGTATTTTACAAACATAATGGATGTGTTTTCCACCAAACGCCATATTATACAGACATAATGGTTGCGTTTTCCACTAAACGTCGTATTGTACAGACATAATGGTTGCATTTTCCACCAAATGTCGTATTGTTCTGACATAATGGTTGCATTTTCCACCAAATTCCGTATTTTATAGACATAATGGTTGCATTTTCCAGCAACTGCCGTATCCTAACACTTCAATAGATGTGTTTTCTAACAAAAACCGTATCCTAACACTTTAATAGAAACAAACATCGTAACCTAGTATCTCACTACCTGCATGTATTTCTTGTACAGGCACCAAAAAAGATTTCGTCATTTTCGACAGTGAATCACTTATCAACTAGATCTTCCAACTTACCCCAAAGGGGATAGCTCAGTTGGAAAAAGACCAACACTTCAAAAAGAAGAGGTCATGGGTTCAATTCTCCTTGAGGCTCTACCTACCCAAAAAAAAAAAAAAAAAAAAAAAAAAAAAACTAGATCTTCCAACTTAAAATAAGATCAACATCCACAATGATTCCCCCTGCATTGTTAGAGAACGAGAAATTGAATGTTTGTATGTCCAGATGGGGACCATCATTAATATATCAAATTGAAGTTTAAAATTGCATCAAGTTGTCAACTAAATAAAAATATATATAACTCATTTTGTGTTTTTAATGGTTTTATAATTTCAAACTGATGAAGGTATTAGTGAGAAAAGAAGACAGTCAATGGGTATGCTCATAGGACTGGTAGTGATAAGAACAAGGTGAATTAAGTACAAGAGTAACTTGACGATGCATTATCCATTTGGATTTTGGAAGATCATTAAAAGCCCTTAAAGCTACAGTATCAAACTTAAAGCGATAGAGCCAGAGAGGAGGGAACTCAGGCGAGGAGGGAGCTTGGGAGAGGAGATAGCCAGTGGCAGGGAGCTTCACTTGTGTCCTTGCGAGAGAGAGAATGCGTGAGTTTGTGACTGTGTTCGGAAAGGACATGAATTCGGGATTAGGTCTAGGTATTTATAATAGGTCAGGTTGGGCCAGACCAGGTTCAGCCTGAGGCCTCAACCTTGGACCCAGTCCTTGACAGGGCTTAACAAAAACTTGGCTCAAACTGTCAGATGAGGGTGGGTTCTGTGGTGTGGGTTTGTAACATAGTCAATAGCGGCGTTTCATTAGGAACCGCCGCTATTATTATTATAAATTGCTGCACGCCGCTTCAAACAATAATAATAACTACATAGAACAGGCCGCTGTAGACATTTATCAATTGCTGCGTTTAGATAAACACGCCGCTATCGACTAGACCAATAGCTGCGTTGAACATAAACGCCGCCGTAGACTGATCGATAGCTGCGTTTAACGTAAAACGCTACATAGTTTCTATAAATAGCGGCGTTTAACAGCAACCGCCGAAGTAGACTCTACCAATAGCAGCGTTTAACTGAAAATGCCGCTGTATAAAGGCCACCATGGCCCCATATTCTTGTAGTGACAGATTAGTCTCAATCGGAGTGAGAAACATATAGCTGCACCATCTATGCTAACCTTAACCAATGATTAAACTCAACTAATGGAACAAAAAGCATAAACAATTTTCTCGGCCAAACTGAATGCTAAAACCAAAAACAAATTTTGAATGCATAACTGAGCTTAGGAATAGAAAAAAGAAAAAAAAACAAAATAAATAGAATAAACCAATCAACAAATCAGGCAATGCAATAAGGGATTATAATTTATCTCAAAACAATGCAGGAAACTAAACAATCCAAGAGAGAGGGGGGAGAAAGATAACATGTGGAGAAGAAGATGAGACATCTCAAGCAAATAAATAGTAAAAAAAAAGTAATAAGGAAGAAAACTAGATGGTCTCACACCTTACTGGCCGAATAAGAACCATGCACAGAGGAAGAAACAACAACAAACAGAGAGCAACAAAAAATTATAAAGGAAGAAAAGAAAAATAAGGACAAGAATACCTTAAACTCTCACAGGCATACAGTTGAACACTTCAAATGCAGGAAACCACAACAAGGAACAAACATGGCAAAATGACAAACTGAGATAGAGAAAGAAGAAACAATAAAATAAAATAAAATAACATTCAACGAGGTATAGAAGAACAAGAAAAACAATAAATAATAAAAAAATGGAATCAGAAAAAGGAAAGTGAAGAAGGATACCAACCTGAATTTCTCCTTCTCCTCCTTGCTTTTCTTACTGAACAGGCCCTTTCCTCTTCAGCTAATTTTGAGTCAGAGAATCTGTCCTCGGTTTCCTTTTTTCTTTGATTTGATCCAGCCAAGAGCCCCTAACAACTCCTACTTCCCACTCCCTCTCTGATCTTCCCTTAGGTTTCTCACCGAGAAGCCTCCATCTAGCACTATAACAACCCATTCTGGAGAATCAAGCGTGATATCTAGGTCAACCCTTGTGGCAACCTGAATACATCCAAGATCACTACCACAATTATTACAATATAAATCCACAGTCTACACAAGCAATATCCATAATAATTAAGAAACAATAATAACACTAGCGGAAGTATTAATATGTAATAGATGCACTAAAGTGATATCATACCCATAATATGTATCAGTTATGAATTACAATCCATTTCTCCACAAAATAATATCGTATCCATTATACATGTAGCCCAAATAAAAAAGAATAAATATGTTATATTGTTTCGATAGACTTCTTCGTCTATTAACAAAAAGAATCATAAGTATATAAGGGAAAGAGTAAAGGGAGGGCTATGTCATGCGTAGATGCAGTCGCTATAGGTGTAGCCCTTGTTGTGCTCTCCACTAACATCATCGGATTCAGCGACCACGCTTGCCAAAGCGGACTCCATAAAATCAGCAATAGAGTAGTTACCTAGAACAAAATCTAAAAGGGTAAATTACATAGACACCCCCTCTACTGTTGTGAAATTAACAGAACTACCCTGCTTTTTCAAAAATTATACAGAATACCCCTCTAACAATGCTATCATACAATCTCACCCCTACCGTTACTTTCAACTTAACGGCAGATGGTTAAAATTTTTTAAAGACAAAAATACCCTTTGTTCCTCTTTATTCTCCAACTACCGCCTGTATGTTCTTCTCCAACGATTTAGGGAGGTCTATAGATTTGGGAAATTGGGAGAAATTAACAGGGAGTTTACCAGCTTCAGGTATTATGCACGAGATGCCGTCTGAATCCGGATTGCAGCCCATTCTTCCCTTACAACCTTGAAATCCTTTGGTGGAGCCCTAACGACAGTAGCAACTTCGTCAAGAAAGAGATGCATTTGCTTTCACAGTTTCACCTTCATCAATTTGATTGAGGTCCACAGAGCAATTCCGTTACGACACACTAAATCAACAGCCAGTAGAGAACTTAGCTCAGAGCTCCTCGGAGCTCAAAAGAACGGTTTTCCCTAACCTCACAGCTCACGGTCCCATTCCATTTCGAACAAGTCACATGGATGCTAGCTAGGTAATAATTTGTTTTTCTGAGATTTAAATGGACGGTAAAGCTCACAGACTCTTTGAATCCTGCAGACAGCTAACAACTAAGGTTCCAATCTGCAGAATCATTCACCGAAACTTCGAATCATAATTTAATTAAAACATAACTTGAATGCTTACCGATTATAATGAGATAGATGTCCAAGGTACCGAAGTTATTGATCATGATACAGATCTGAAACACAACTGATCCAACTCTCCCGAACGCCTCACTCATGACACCGGCATATGTCGTCGAAACACCAGCATTTGTGAACCTCAGTAGGAAATCGACGAAGATACTGGAAAGGACAGCAATGATCAAGATAAGCGCGAACGCTGGAACGATGCCTAAGACCTTCAGAGTTGCAGGAATCGACATTATTCCAGCTCTGATAACTGTTCGACACGTTGAAAACTGTGCCTGCAATCGAAGCGCCGCCTCCAGTGGTGGAGCTTTTCATCTCCAGAGATGGCAGCATGAGCTCAGATAGGAGTGGCTCGTTTATCTTTGGTTCTGCCATCTTTGGGATCCCTCAATCTGGAAGACGAATAAGACTTAAGTTGTCACACCCCAATTCTGATCCAACCAGAATGGTGTGAGTAAACCGTCATTGAACCAACGGTTCACACTAGGATCTCGAATAGGCCGTGTCCACTCATACAAACCCTTACACATAACCTCAATTAGAATATAAATAGTACAGCGGAAGTCTTTAAAATAGAATGAACTGAGTATCTATTGATAATTTAAATAAGTATCCAATTATTCAAATCCAAACCATAAATATAATACCATTACATCACTTTAATCCAACCGAAAATAATGAAAATAAATAAAAGTCAAATCAAAGGTACACGCAGAAAGGGCACTCGCATGAAGCGTCATGCTCGTCCTCTCTTGCCTGCACATCCAACGCAGCAACACCACCATACATCGGAGCATTCATATAATCATCCACCGTGTAACCTGCATCAACATCTAAAAACATGTATATATACAAAGGGTGAGCTCACAACTTAGCTCAGTAAGACAATCAGACAGTTTCACAATATTATGCATGAGTAACAATCATTTTATGCTGTGGTCTGGTTTTAAGTTTGCAATGTGCTATAAAAAGGTTTGGTGGCCCCCGCACCTCTATACACGAGTGTGTGGCACCCCATGGATCACACCCCCATTGGCCCACATGCACCCATCATGGAATAGAGATAGAGCTAAGATACCCCCTTACCTCCCCTAATGCTCTACCCATACCAGTACCTAAGCCCCTACTGGCCAGGGCTCGCAAACTGGGCTCGCAACTAACCAATCCTATATGTCATCAATGTATGCTCTATCCCAGCACAGCCGTCTACGGCATAGAGATAGAGCTAAGGCATTCCCACACCTCCCCTGATGCCCTATCCGCAACTAACCCACTAGGATAGCAACAATACGCGGTAGACCCTATCCCAACATAACTCCCTACAGCATAGAGATAGAGCTAAAGCATCGTAGACAAGCCAGCGTCGACCTCGGAGACCACAATGCCACATAACCATGGCCAGGCCAGCATTAACATCGGAGACCACCGTACCACGACCTTCCCCTGATGCCCCACCCGTACCAAGCATGTTAAGACAGAATACTACAAAAAGTGCTAGTGTAAGGAGCGATCCCAGGCCCATGCCCCACTCCACACACTAACGAAAACAATCACATGCTTAACAATCACATCCTAACAATGCATGAACAGTAACAATAACTGAAATTAAAAGACGGCATGTGAATATGCACAAACATCACATCATATATAATCAGGTGGTTAACTTCAACTTACTGTCCATTAATTATTAGGTTTAGGTCAGATTTCCTTACCTGACGCTCGTTTGTTAGCTTGCTCCACGTCGCAAGATCCAAACGGGAAGTCACAACGTCCTACAATATTATTAGGGTTTCATTAGAATAGTTTCCTTAAGGTTTCACGTTGGTCGAAAACCAACAAAGTCCAAAACCAGCCTTTCAGAGCTGATCGGTTGCAACATACTGGTTGCAGCTCTGTGAGCAAACTAGCAACCGGTATGGTCGACCGATATGTCTCCGGAAGACCATACACTTGGTTTTTCGACTGCCGTCGATCGATTACCTTGGATATTCAGGGTTTCTCCTATCAATTCTAAGTCTAAGCTTTAAGTTAGAGTTATCCCCAACTCATTCAAGTCTTATTTCGATGAATATCATCTCGGAACTCGAATCTAGGGTTTGACGGAAACTTAGGGTTTTAAGGTCCAGTTTAGGGTTTTAGATCAATACCTACTTTGCATGGTATTGATCTACCCCTATAACTATCATAGAGTAAGAAGATTGATTCAAACACTTACCGTTGACTGGCGTAACGTGAGCGTCGTCGAACGGTAATGGCGGCACCTCCTTCTTCTTCCTAGCTTCCTCCTCCTTTCCAACCTCCTTCTCTTATCTAGGGTTTGTGAGAGACAATGGAAAGGATTTGAGGAGGTTTAAGGGAGTATTTATAGGATAGAATTAGGGTTTAGTAACCCCATTAAGATTAGGAAGGTTCAGGCATTAGGGTTTAGGAAAATGGGACCCACAGAGATCCAATTTCGGATCTCCGCACTCAGCTGCGTAGAGTTGATCGGTCGACCAGTACCATCGACCGGTCAACATAAAATGATGAATATTTGACCGTATTTGATCCAATTTCGTACCTGTTTGTCATCCGCTCGTCCCGTCTGGCCCGGTGATGATCGAAAGACTTGCTACGACACAAAACCAAGGTTTAGACTGGGTTTACGGAGTGCGGGTCTTACAACTCCCCCACCCTTAAAAGAAATTTCGTCTAGAAATTTGCATGTAGGTCTCACAACTCCCCCACCCTTAAAAGAAATTTTGGCCTCGAAATTTGAACGTACCTTGATCGTCGAAAAGATTAGGATACTCCTTCCTCATTGCGCTCTCCTCTTCCCAAGTAATTTCTTCGATATTTTGGCTTCTCCAATGCACCTTCACATAATGAATATCCTTGGTTCGAAGTTGTGTACCTTTCGGCTTGAGAGCATCACAGGCACCACTTCAAATGTTAAGTCTTCAGTCAAGTCTGGGGGATCAACGGTCAAGATGTGCGATGGATCTCTGACATACTTCTTCAGTAATGATACATGGAACACGTTATGAATGCTTGACATAGATGGTGGTAGAGGCTACATTACCACGTCGGGTCAATATCTCATATGATCCCACATACCTGGGGCATAGCTTCCCCTTCTTACCAAACCATTTCAGACCTCGCACCGGTGATACCTTCAAGAATACCTTGTCACCCACTGTAAACTCCAGATCTCAACGTCGATTATCCGCATAGTGCTTCTGTCGGACTTGAGCTGTCTTTACTCGCTCCTTGATTTAATCAATCACTCGGCAAGTTTCTTCAACAAACTCTGGTCCTATAATTCTTCTTTCTCCCACCTCGTTCCATAATAGAGGTGTACGACACTTCTTCCCATAGAGTGCTTCATATGGGGCCATTTGAATTGTAGCCTGATAACTGTTGTTGTAAGCGAACTCGATAAGTGATAGCTTCTCATCCCAAGCTCCCTTGAAGTCTAATGCACAAGCTCGGAGCATATCTTCTAAAATTTGAATAGTTCATTCTGACTGTCCATCCGTCTGAGAGTGAAAAGTTGTATTAAACTTCAACTTTCTTCCCATAGCTTTCTGTAATCCTTCCCAGAACTTTGATGTAAAACTGTCAGATACTATACTCTCTGGAACGCCATGGAGTCTGACTATATTATCAACATATAACTTGGCCAGTTTCTCCATGGTATACTGAGGTCTGACCGTAATAAATCGAGCAGTCTTGGTGAGTCAATCGACTATAACCCAAACTGCATCCACTGACCTTGGTGTCAAAGGTAGGCCAGTGACAAAATCCATAGTAATGCAATCCCACTTCCATTCAGGTTCCGGTAATGGTTGCAACAAACCTGCGGGTCTCTGCCTTTCTACTTTAACTTGTTGACAATTCAGCCATTGGAACACGAAACGAGCTATATCTGCTTTCATACCCCTCCACCAATATAGTCTTCTTAAATCATGGTACATTTTGGTACTTCCTGGATGTACCGAATATGGAGTGTAATGAGCTTCAGTCATAACTCGATCTCTGATATTGCAGTCTTCACTCTCAGGTATACATAACCGCCCACGATACCTGAGTTCCTTGTCTGAATCCAAGGTAAAGTCAGGATTGCACGTACCCTTCTCTAAGTCTTCTTGCACTGTCTTGAGATGTGGATCCTGTAAGATTGCTACCTTGACTTCATCAACTAGATCCGGTGAGATCTTCAAAGCTGCGAACATCATGGTGAACTTATGAATTAAGCCTTGCTCAACTGGATCTTCTGCAGTCTCTATAATATGTTCTTCATCATCTTCAATTGAACTTGAGGTTGCGGCACATAATGCAGCATTTGTACTTGGTCCTACCTCAGGTTTCGATGCCCACTTTCTGCTTAAGGCGTCAGCCACAATATTTGCTTTACCCGGATGATACTGGATGTTACAATCATAATCTTTTAATAACTCCAGCCATCTCCTCTGTCTCATATTCAGATCCTTCTGAGTGAAAAGATAAGTTAAGCTCTTGTGATCTGACTTGATCTGAAAGTTCTCAACATACAAGTAGTGTCTCCAACTCTTGATTGCATGTATAACCGTTGTTAACTCCAAATCATGCGTAGGATAGTTCTTTTCATGCTCTTTTAACTGTCTTGATGCGTAAGCAATCACATGTTCTCCTTGCATCAATACACCCCCGATACCCAACCCTGAAGCATCCGTATATAAAGTAAACGGTACGCTTGGTTCTAGGATGGTCAAGAAAGGTGTAGAGACTAGTCTTGACTTCAAAGTCTGAAAGCACTTCTCGCACTCATCTGTCCATATGAATTTCTCTCCCTTCTTGGTCAATCTGGTGAGTGGAACAGCGATCCTGGAGTAATCTTCCACGAATCTTCTATAATAACCAGCCAACCCAAGGAAACTACGAATCTTCGCAATAGATTTTGGTGCTTCCCATCCTACTATAGCAGCTATCTTACTTGGATCAACCTTGATACCATCTTCAGATACTACATGGCCCAAGAAAGCTACTTCCTTCAGCCAAAATTCACACTTCTTGAACTTAGCATAAAGTTTTTCTTGTCTCAGCCGTTGTAGGGCTGCCCTCAAATGTGTTGTATGAGTCTCCATGTCCTTTGAGTAGATCAATATGTCATCGATGAATACGATGACCGAAGTGTCCAACATATCATGAAACACTCAGTTCATCAGTTCCATGAACGACGCTGGAGCATTGGTCAACCCGAAAGACATAACTAGAAACTCATAATGCCCATATCTCGTCCTGAAAATAGTCTTCGGAATATCTTCGGCCTTGATCTTTAGTTGGTGATACCTCGATTGGAGATCAATCTTCGAGAAAACCTTTGCACCCTGCAATTGATCGAACAGATCATTGATTCTAGGCAAAGGATATCGATTCTTGATCGTCAACTTGTTCAGCTCACGGTAGTCGATACACAGCCTTACACTTCCATCTTTCTTCTTGACAAATAATACAGGTGCTCCCCAAGGCGATATGCTAGGTCGTATGAAACCCTTATCTAACAATTCTTGTAATTGGGTTTTCAACTCCTTTAACTCGGTAGGGGCCATCCTGTATGGTGCTTTAGACACCGGCGTCGAACCTGGCATAAGGTCTATTACAAACTCTGTAGCCCTGTCCGATGGTAGACCTGGAAGTTCCTTTGGAAATACATCTGGAAACTCTCGAACCACATCTATATCTTCCATCTTGTGTGACTCCACCGTAATGTTGACTACAGATACTAGATACCCCACTCCCCCTTTCTCTAAGCATCGCTTGGCTTTTAGGGCGGAGAGGATCAGCTTCCGCTTCCTAGATAGCTTGATCCCAGTGAAGCTATACTCCTTTCCCTTTTTGTCTGTAAGTACAAGCTTCATTTCACCACATAATAGGATAGCTGAATGATCGCCTAGCCAATCCATTCCCAAGATGACATCAAAGTCTGCCATCTCGAGTAGTACCAGGCTTGCTTCTAAGTCTCGGCCCTCAATACATACAGTACATGGTCCATAATATTCAGTCAAAGCCACTTCGACTCCTAGTGAAGAGCGAACTATCAAGCTTGGGTTCAAGTGCTTAATTGGTAACTCCATTCGCTTCCCAAAGGAAATAAAAACAAAGGAGTGTGTGGCCCTAGAGTCAAATAGTACTCTGGCAGGTATACCGGCTACATTTACAATTCCTGAAATTTATTGCCCCTTAGTTCTACATGCTCACACACACAATGAAATAGTAAGCTAAATCGTAAGGGATAGAGTCGTACCAGTGACCACATCAGGTGATGCGGCTGCCTCTTCAGTGATGACCGTATATACTTTTCCTTGTTGGGGAGGTTGCTTCCTAGGTAGAGTGCAGGTCCTTGCAATATGACCCACTTGGCGACCGGTTGAAACATTTGATATTCGGGTTGTATCCGGCGTTCCGTGGCACGGTGGTGCCGGATTGTTCCTAGCAGTGACTTGTAGCGGTCTGAGCCCTGTATAGGCGGAAAGGTCTATTGTTACCGCCACCCAAACTCTCCATAGCAGGTCTCTTCACTCCCCTATTCTGTGCAAAGAAGCTGTCCCGCTGACTGGACTCTATCACCCTCGCAACCTGCACAGCCTCATTATAAATTTTCTTGTCCAGACCCAATATGTGCTCTCTGATGCTTCCACGTAGCCCCATGGTGAACCTACGTGTCTTGGTCTCTTCTTCTTGCATACTTGCCGGTGCGAAGAAAAATAACTCCTCGTACCTCTGCTGGTAAGCATCCACAGTCGACTGAGACTGCTGTAGATTAAGGAACTCCTTCTCCATCTGATCTCTGAAGATCTTCAGAAAATACTTATCGAAGAAGGCAACCTTGAACACTTCCCAATCCACCTGTGTATGTTTCGTCTCCAGATATGCCCATGTAGAATTCCACCAAGCATTTGCATCTTCTTTCATCATGTGAGTGGCAAATATGACCTTTTCATCCTCGATACAAGTCATCAGTAGAAAATTCTTCTCCATCTCTGCAACCCACTGTGCTGGCCACAATGGTTTCCCTGTCTTACCTATGAATGATGAAGGCTTCAACTTTAGAAATCTATCCACTGCCCTGCTCAGATCGTGTTGTCCCTGTGTATTCATTCCATACCATGGTGGTGGATACGGATATGCTCCCTGATAAGCAGAAGATGACGGAAACTGGTGCGGTGGTGGTACATTCTGGGGTTGGCCCATCAGTCCTGGACTACCATGCGTCGGCTGTGTAGTATTATTCCCTCCAGACTCGGGCGTACCTCTAGTGGGAACAGAACCCGGTGGCCTGAACATCTTCAGTATCTCGATCAGGAATTCTTTCTGCTGAGCTTGCATCTGATAGACCATGTTTGTAACAATGGTCTCCGAATTCCTGTGAGGTGGGCCAGGTAAATTTATCGGTACCTCTGGAACCTGTTCTTCCTCAACTTCCAGGCTTGGCTCTCTAACATGGCCTGGTTTAACCTGTTCTTCTTCCTCGAGGCGCATCCTAGCCTGGTGACGCTTTCGACCCCTACGACCGTTCCCGCCCACCATCTCAGACTATTCTATTTGAATCTGAGAAGAAGACATAACACATGAGAATGAAACAATAGTGGTGTTAGTCTTGAACAATATAAGGCGAAACAGTCGCAAAAAGGAGTATTTAAATTCACAAAATTTTAAAATTTTTTAGGATTTTTCTGGCTATTCTGGTGCTGACCGATCGCAACATACCGGTCGCACCCCTGTAGAATATGATGCGACCGGTATAGTCGACCGGTCAGAATTAAAATTCTGACCGAGACATAGCAGTCGCATGCCTGGAGGGATACCGGTCGACACTCTGTAGACAGTGTTGCGACCGGTATAGTCGACCGGTCAGAATTAAAATTCTGACCGAGACATAGCGGTCGCATGCCTGTAGGGATACCGGTCGACCGGTATAGGCAAAACCGTCGACCGGTATGCCCAGATTTGCTTTTAAAATCGCGAAAAGTGAGAATTTTTCTCACTTTTCTTTCTCTTTTCTCTCCGGTGGCGATTTCTCTCTGCCATTCCGAGCTTCTACAGTCCGACCGGTCACTCCAGAACTGGTTTCCTTGCGATTTGGACTTGGCATATCGTCTCCAGGTAAGTCTCTTCCCCCTCTTTCAAGTTTTTATAAATTTTTCATATCGTCTTTATGTAGAATTTTAGGTTTTTCTTTGATTGAGAGATTTCAACCGTAGGAACTCTTTTCCTTCGGCTTAGAAAGAGTTTAGGGACCCCTAAGAGCAAAAGCCCTCAACTAATTTGAGGTTTCACCGAACGGTTTTCACAAAAATCAAATTTTTACACTTTTTAACCTAGGTTTTCAAAAAAATTCAAAATTTCTTGATTTTTCTCAAATTCCTGAAATTTCTTATTGTAATTGCCTGTGATTGGTTTGTTGAAGAGTGTGGGGGTTACGTAAGTCCTCCTCCCCATGTTTTTGGGTGAGTTCGAGGCTTTTTCTCGAATTACAGTCGTTATGCTGTCGAAATTTCGACAAAATCTAACATTTTCTTCTTATTTCCTTTTTGTTTTGCAGTTTAATGGCTCCACGACGTGCTCTGGGCAAACGTCCTCATGGCTCGAGCGTTCGCGCTTCTCAGCCACCCGCTCCACAACTCGACGAGCGTTGGTTTCAATCCTTGGAGGCACAAGCTCGTTTCCCATGGTTCGATAGCAAAAACATCGAATCTGAACGTCGAGTTAACTTGGATCAACTAGAGAGGTTCGATGTACGAGCCGCTTTCGACGCGCTTGGGTGGGTACCGGTAATATCCTATACACATACCACCCGTCCCAACCTGGTTAAGCATTTTTATGCTAACCTGGAGCTGCATGGGGATGTCAACGATCCCAACCAGGGTAGGGACTTACGCATCTCCAACTACGTCAAGGGTGTACCTATCTCCTTCAACACCCACCAATTAGCTGATCTGCTAGGGGTACCCAATGATGGAGACTTGGTATACTGCCCTCCAAAGGTGAAGGGTTATCTGAGCGAGGACCTACGCCGAGAGATCGTAGAGCAGATCCTCAATCCTGGGGCTCCTATGAAGGCGGCTAGTCTGAAGCCCCTAGCTCGAGTCTACAGCCGCATCATCCAGCACGACATTGTGCCCTAGAGCGGCCACTACAGTGAGTTATCTCAGCTCACTCAGTACATCACCTACTGCGTCTGCACTGGGGAGCGGGTCTCTCTCCCTTACCTCATCATCCGGACCATGCATCAGGCGACCCTGGCCGATCAGGCCAGTAACCTTCCATACGATCATCTCATCACCCTCCTTCTACGTCGCCTGGGTGTGAGCATGAGAGGCGAGGTGACTGTTGAGGATACCATGACCTCCGACATTGACTGGGAGGCTATTCAAAGGATGCAAATGGTCGATCTGCCCGTTAGCGATGACGAGTTGGAGGCTCGCCCTCGTCTACTCGGGAGAGTAGCAGCCGCAGCAGCAGCAGCAGCAGCCAATGCGGCCTATGCGGCAGAGGCTGGGGGTGATGATGACGATATGGCTGGGGAAGCACCAGTGCCTGTCCCACAGCCTACACCTGCAGCACCACCGTCTACCTCTACAGCTAGACCATCTCAGCCTTCTCCCGACACCATGATGGGTATGATTATGGAGATCAGGGACGCTCAGCGTGAGATGAGCCGTGACTTGGCGCAGTTGGCTCGCAGCCTCAGAGTCACACAGGATCAGGTGCACTGGCTCAGGGTCGCTTACTAGCGAGATTATGATATAGCAGACCCTATTCCTCCCAGGCCCCCTACCCGATGATTGTCCCTCTTTATTTTCTTTCTCTTGATGGTTTATATAATAGGGTAACTGTCCGGTTTGTGGATTGTACCCTGTAGCACTATTTATCTGATACTCATTTTTCTTATTTAATGAAAGTTTTCATGTTTCACCTAACTAGTGTATGCACATGTTAAGTTTCATATTTAGTATAGTATATTATGCTCTTTCTTAATCCGTCTCAGGTATCAAACAATGCTTAGGGTGTGTTTGTATTAAAAAATTTTAATATTTCCTAACTCAGTTCATCGACTTAGTTAAGTGCAATTTGGTTTGTTGGACAGAGTCCGAGGGCTCTGATACCAAGTTGACACACCCCAATTCTGATCCAACCAAAATGGTGTGAGTGAACCGTCATTGAACCAACGGTTCACACCAGGATCTTGAATAGGTCGTGTCCACTCATATAAACCATTACACATAACCACAATCAGAATATAAATAGTACAACGGAAGTCTTTAAAATAGAATGAACTGAGTATCTATTGATAATTTAAATAAGTATTCAATTATTCAAATCCAAACCATAAATATAATACCATTACATCACTTTAATCCAACCAAAAATAATGAAAATAAATAAAATTCAAATCAAAGGTACACGAAGAAAGGGCACTGGCATGAAGCGTCATGCTCGTCCTCTCCTGCCTGCACATCCAACGCAGTAACACCACCATATGCCGGAGCGTTCATATAATCATCCACCGTGTAACCTGCATCAACATCTAAAAACATGTATATATACAAAGGGTGAGCTCACAACTTAGCTCAGTAAGACAATCGAACAGTTTCACAATATTATGCATGAGTAACAATCATTTTATCTTGTGGTCCGGTTTTAAGTTTGCAATGTGCTATAGAAAGGTTTGGTGGCCCCCGCACCTCTATACACGAGTGTGTGGCACCCCATGGATCACACCCCCATTGGCCCACATGCACCCATCATGGAATAGAGATAGAGCTAAGATACCCCCTTACCTCCCCTAATGCTCTACCCATACCAGTACCTAAGCCCCTACTGGCCAGGGCTCGCAAATTGGGCTCGCAACTAACCAATCCTATATGTCATCAATGTAAGCTCTATCCCAACACAGTCGTCTACGGCATAGAGATAGAGCTAAGGCATTCCCACACCTCCCCTGATGCCCTATCTGCAACTAACCCACTAGGATAGCAACAATACGCGGTAGACCCTATCCCAACATAACTCCCTACGGCATAGAGATAGAGCTAAAGCATCGTGGATAAGCCAGCGTCGACCTCGGAGACCACAATGCCACATAACCATGGCCAAGCCAGCATCAACATCGGAGACCACCGTACCACGACCTTCCCCGATGCCCCATCCATACCAAGCATGTTAAGACAGAATACTACAAAAAGTGCTAGTGTAAGGAGCGATCCCAGGCCCATGCCCCACTCCACACACTAACGAAAACAATCACATGCTTAACAATCACATCCTAACAATGCATGAACAGTAATAATAACTGAAATTAAAAGATGGCATGTGAATATGCACAAACATCACATCATATATAATCAGGTGGTTAACTTCGACTTACTGTCCATTAATTATTAGGTTTAGGTCAGATTCTCTTACCTGACGATCATTTGTTAGCTTGCTCCACGTCGCAAGATTCAAACGGGAAGTCACAACGTCCTACAATATTATTAGGGTTTCATTAGAATAGTTTCCTTAAGGTTTCATGTTGGTCGGAAACCAACAAAGTCCAATACCAGCCTTTCAGAGCAGACCGGTTGCAACATACCGGTTGCAGCTCTGTGAGCAAACTAGCAACCGGTATGGTCGACCGGTATGTCTCCGGAAGACCATACACTTGGTTTTTCGACTGCCGTCGATCGATTACCTTAGATTTTCAGGGTTTCTCCTATCCATTCTAGGTTTAAGCTTTAAGTTAGAGTTATCCCCAACTCATTCAAGTCTTATTTCGATGAATATCAACTCGGAACTCGAATCTAG
The DNA here is from genome assembly GCA_028583415.1 of Protea cynaroides. Classification (NCBI taxonomy): domain Eukaryota; kingdom Viridiplantae; phylum Streptophyta; class Magnoliopsida; order Proteales; family Proteaceae; genus Protea; species Protea cynaroides. The sequence continues at coordinate 76,188,418 of CM053266.1, read as the reverse complement.
GGTTTGACGGCAACTTAGGGTTTTAAGGTCCAGTTTAGGGTTTCAGATCAATACCTACTTTGCATGGTATTGATCTACCCCTATAACTATCATAGGGTAATAAGATTGATTCAAACACTTACCGTTGACTGGCGTAACGTGAGCGTCGTCGAACGGTAATGGCGGCACCTCCTTCTTCTTCCTAGCTTCCTCCTCCTTTCCAACCTCCTTCTCTTCTCTAGGGTTTGTGAGAGACAATGGAAAGGATTTGAGGAGGTTTAAGGGTGTATTTATAGGCTAGAATTAGGGTTTAGTAACCCCATTAATATTAGGAAGGTTCAGGCATTAGGGTTTAGGAAAATGGGACCCACAGAGATCTAATTCCGGATCTCCGCACTCAGCTGCGCATAGCTGATCGGTCGACCGGTACCATCGACCGATCAACATAAAATGATGAATATTTGACCGTCTTTGATCCGATTTCGTACCTTTTTGTCATCCGCTCGTCCCGTCTGGCCCGGTGATGATCGGAAGACCTGCTACGACACAAAACCAAGGTTTAGACGGGGTTTACGGAGTGCGGGTCTTACAACTTAAGTTGCCAGTTCAGGGAGGACCGAAGGGTATTTTTGTCTTTAAAAAATTTTGACCATCTGCCGTTAAGTTGAAAGTAACGGTAGGGGTGAGATTGTATGATACCATTGTTAGAGAGGTATTCTGTGTAACTTTTCAAAAAACAGGGTAGTTCTGTTAATTTCACAACAGTAGAGGGGGTGTCTGTGTAATTTTCTCAATCTAAAAAGACGTATCGATACAAGGGTGAGCTCCCATCCCAGCTCAGTGAGAAATCCAGTATCACATGCATGCAACACACAATGATATGAAATGCAATTCATTTTAGTTAGGTCTCATGGCTTGTGTTACTACTTGGTATCATATTGAGATTTTGCCTGTGCTTTCGGTCTTGCCTACGTTCCCTAAGCCTCCAATTCTCATATACCGGGCGAAGTAGAAGCTGAATAGACGACCGCGGGCCATTAAAGAACTTCTACAAGCAAACCCCCATCCAAGGCTCCAACCCCTTCAGGCTCGTCACCTCCCATCATAGACTCCGTCTCACTTCAGTGCCCATGCTCCAACACTCCAATGACTTTTCCCTCGGGTCACCCAACCTTTGGAAATATGAGCCTATATCAGTATCTTAACTCCTATTGGAAGGGCGTAGGAAACAAGGTAATGGCACTACCTATGTCTATTATGTTCGTTTAATTAATCATGGTTGTCTGCTAGCAGAGATCCTCGGCTCCACTCCAATGGATCACAATGTCCCCACTAGTACGCCGACAAAACCACTACAATGCCCACCAGCAGAGGTCCAACACGCCACATGAACCATCATATATGGGCTACACCCCAATAGAGATCCTCGGATCCCCATTCCAATGGATAACCATGTCTCTATTAAGGTGCTAAGGATCCAACATGGTATATGTACCCATGCTCCAACATATCACACGCACCATCATACATGGTCATACATATGCATTATTAAATAGAAAGGTTATGCCCCAACAGAGGTCCCCAGCTCCACTCCCATGGATCACTGTGCCCCCACTAGAGTATGGCATCATTAACATGGCCCGTGTATTGTGCTCCAATACGTCACACGTCCATCATACTCAATCGTCACACAACAACTATCATAGTTATTATAATGGAATGCATGCTCATACATATATAAGTCACGAATGACATATAAATCAATTTAATACATCCTAAGCATATTACTAAGCATAAAGTAGACATGTGCAAATGTCCTAAGTCTATGGATTAGACTCCTCTCCTGATTGCACTAGAAGTGCAGTTGTAATGTGAAGCCAACTAGAAGGCTTCAACTCCACTTGTGTCTGATACCTATTTAAGCATATAAGGTTTCATTAGTTGGTTATATATCTTTTAACAAGTATAGGCAAGTCTTACATGTCCATACACGGGTCCCAAGACAAGCTGGAACCCAACGGTGGGTCCCATTATTCCTAACTAGGCATACTGGGCAATATAGACTGAACCGGAGGATGTAACCGGGTGGTGTTCCCTCCGGAATTACCATCTGATTAACACTTAAAGTTTAGAATATTTTCTAAGTAATCGGAACCGGAGGGTACAATCAGATGGTCAAGCATCCGGCAGACCATCCGGTTTAACAACCTAGCATAACAGTGGGGTTCTAGAAGGTCATTCGGAAGCTTTGCTGGGTGGTGTATCATTCAACACTGCCTCCGCTTAGTTCTAAGCCTATCCAGAAGTTCATGTTCAATCGGATCCAACACTACAACAATATCGATTTTTGGCGACAGAAATTGGCGATGGAAACCAAATTACCGTGGCAAAAAACTATTTTAGCCGACAGGACTCAGATTCCCCTGGCTAAAAATCAAGGAGTTCAGAGAGCCCCCAAATTCCCGTGGCCAAAATTATTTTTGGCAATAGAAACCAAATTCCCATGGCCAAAAAAAAATTTTAGCCACGGGAATTTAAATTTTCGTCGCCAAAAATCAAAGATTTCAGTGATAGATCTTAATTCCTGTGGCCAAAATAATTTTTGGCAATGGTAACCAAATTCCTGTGGAAATTTAAATTCACGTACCAGCCCACGTCCCTTCGACGACCTTCTCGCGTACGTCTTTTTCTCTCCTAGCTTGGCTTCTCCCCTAAGCTTTTCCTCTCCCAGTTTGGCATCTCCTCTAAGCTTTTCCTCTCCTAGCTCTCTCAACTTCTGGCCTTTCCTCTCCCAGCTTGGCATCTCCCAGGTCTATTTCGGCTTTGCTCTCCCAGTTCTCTCCTCTCAGCTCTCACCGAATGGTGCTTTTGCATCTCCCAGCTCTCCTTATGCATTTCCTCTCCCTGTACTGTTGCATATTACCAATAGAGGTTGTCTGGTATACTTTCGGTTTCGGTGCAGAGTTTCGATCGTTGAAGAAGCTTTGAGAAGAAATTGCAGAAGTCTCGATCGAATCGTCTCGGTGCAGAGTCTCGATCATCTTCACCAGGTTCGTTCCGCTCTCTCATCGTCTTTTGTTCTCTTCCTTTAATAAGGATTACTCAGCTTTGGGTCTGGAAAAATATTGCAGGGAAGCAAAATGGAGTTTCCTTAGAACTAAGGATAGAGAAGTCAAGGTCATTCCCAAAGCAAAGGTTCATTTGTTATTACTTAGGTCTTGCTCTGTAATCTTATCTAGTGTTTTAGAAAGTCTGTTCATCGTAAGTTATTACTGAATTTCTTTTTGTTTCCCATTGGAAATATGTGAAGTTTTGCTACTGCGTGCTTCCATTTATTTATTCATTTGTTCTGTTGTTTGATCTTCTTAGAAATTTTGGTTGGAAACATTCTCCCACCCACCCAAATTTCTGTTGGAATTGTTCTTATTTTGTTTTACACCTATTGTTTCTGGTTTAGCCTTATGGTTTGTTGTTTTGGTAAAATCTGATCATGGTCCTTGTTCCTGAGTTTAACCATACAATGATTTCCTGTATTGCTTGTGGTTGCATCTGAGGTTTTTTTTTTATTATTAGTAACTGCTTGGATCACGTTGGTTATGAATTCTGGGAGTTCTTTTTCCAACTTTTTCCAAGATTGATTTAGGTTGTATTATCTAGCTATGTTCCAGTAGTGCATTTGTCAGTATTCAGTAATGGGGGAAAGTAAGATTGTTGGATTAGATGGTACATCTCAATTTATCTAAACAATTAATACTTGAATACAGTTGTTACTAAGGTTTGTATTTTTTTTATGTTGAGATAAACTAATATGTGAGAAGGTTTGTATTTTTTATACAAACCAATCAAAAAGGCATAGATTTCCCAAAAGGTATCATGAAGGGGCTGCCAAACAGGAATATTACTGTCAAGCAAGGCTGTAGAGTTGAGTTGATGACAGTTTCTCATTTACCTTTTTTTTTTTTTTTTTTTTTATTTCTTTTTCAATGAATTGGCCAGAAAGCTTATCAAGTATTCTCTTTATCGTCGCTCACCTTCATTTGCCGACTTCCATTCAGTCTAACATGAATTTCACAATTCCAAGCCAAGACCTTTAGTGTCATAGAGCCCTAACCAAAACTTAACATACTATAAGAGTGAGGTAACAAGCCTCTACACACCTCAGCCATTCATAAGGGCTGAAAAAAAATATAAACTGCCAATTGGATATTTCCTGATCGAATAACCAAACAAGAACCTTTTATTCTGGAATAAACAAAACCAGAAATAGGTGGCAAGCTGCCGCATAGAAGCCAAAATACCCGCCTATGCCTGTCTTGAAAGAGCTTCTCACAAAGCAGCAGGCCCATATTGATGAAGATTTCCTCCTCGAAGGTAGACATATAATATGAAACTGATGAAGACTAGGAACTTAAAAATGGTAGTGGAGTTAGAGTCAAAGAAAAAAATAAAAATATAAAAAGTTCTGATCCCTGATGGACCTTGAATGACACTGAGAGGGGGGGGGGTGAATCAGTGTAATAACTTTTCCCTTGATATTTCTTTGCTGCCCAGTGATGTTTATGAAATAAACTGTCCCACACACAACCGTATGCAACTCTACCTCGCAACCATTTAGTGGTCAGGTCTACCAGATTTACACACCCATCCTGCAATTCATTCCACGCACTTCACAAAATATATAATCAAAACATACCACAACACAGAAGGATTACGTGGTTCACCACCACAGTGTGTGATGGCTAATCTACGGAGTAATGCCCAATGGGCTCCGTATTTACTTAATACTTAACATTTAGCCCTTTATAGGACAAGGATACTAACCCTAAATTTTCCCAGCATAAAACTGAGAGGGTGTAACAACACCAAAATTCAGGCATAAAGCCAGTGTCCAGCACCCACTGAACACACCACAAATAAAGTCTTTTGGGGCTTATAGTGATGTCTTACAATTAAATCCCACAAGCTAGATAGGTATTCCACTAATTTTTCTTTTCACCTATTCAAGCATACAGTGCATAAAATTATCTAAAGAGTTAGGGAATGAGAAAATCTCACAACCAATTTTTTCTGACAATTGATGACGTTCCTCTTCTTCTGATAATCAATCAATTCCTTGTCATATGCAGAGAAGCTTGACCATCCTTCAAAAAACACAGTGATGCATCGACATGGGCACGAATAGAGAGGATGATTGATTGTTTTCAATTCCCCAAACCAGAGATCATCAAAAAATCAAGAAATAAAGTTTTCTCTTCAAAATCGCCTCTCTACCTCTGTTTCACGTGGCCAACAGCTTCTCAAAACATTCTCAATAGAAAGAGAATGAAAAACCTAGCTCGGTGCAATTTGGATCGTCGGATTTGGCCTTCGGATGATCAAATTATGAAGAAAACAAGTTCGGCCAATAAGAAAATTTAAAAAAGAATCTTTGAGACTTATTCCATGTACCCGCGAAGCACCGGAGCCGCGCCTCGCCGTGCGCTGTCGAGATCTAATTGGCCGATTGTCGAACCTTTAAAATCGGCCGTCGGATCTCACTCAAAAAGGAGGGATCAACAGATGGCTGTCGGATCCGCACAAATCGCATCTCCGAACATCGTAGTTGCGCGCGCCCATTCGATCAACATCTGCACAATTGCGCATCGTAAGTGTGCATCACTGAATCATAGAGAACCTTTCATGTGACGCGATACACCATATAAACCTGCGGCTAGCCAATAGAATCAATCGCGGAAGAATCTGGGCGCACCGTCTGCGCCACACCATAGCCCGCAACTTCTAGAACCATCCATTTGGAATCTGACCTGCGTGGCTTCATTTGGGCGGCCGATCTCGCATCTTCAACATACTTTTCTTCCTAAAATACCCCTGAGAATTCAAAAAATGGCCTCTGTAACTTTTGCCTTTTGTTAAACTTGCTACAGGGTCAATTTTCCAGAGAGGTTTTCTCTCTCCTAGAAAATCGTCGAACACCTGGTGGGGAGGGGCGCGGCATGCGGGAGAAAGGAGCCAGCGCGTATGCGCGGGCTATGTGTGATGGTGCCATGCTGCTGTGCACGATGGTGCCATGCGGGCTAGCTTGCTTGCCTACCTGCTGTGGTGCCATGCGGCTGGCCTACTGTGGTGCCATGCGGGCCCCGCTAGGCCCCGCCTTGCGGCTCGTGGACCGGCTGCCTTGGCCCTCGGCCAGGCTGGCTGCCTTGGTGGGTCCCATTTTCTCTCTCCTCTTTCTCTCACCTCTTTCTCTCTCATTTTCTCTCTCCTCTTTCTCTCACCTCTTTCTCTCTCCTCTTTCTTGCTTCATATCACCTGTAACAAAGCCGCATCACCTGTTTCACTGCCATATCTCCTGTAGGGTCCGCAGACACTCTCTCTCATCAAACTTGACCCAGTTAGCCCAATTTACCAACAATTACAATATGAAGGCCAACAATCTCCCCCTTTGTAATTATTGGCAACTACTCAATCCATAGACACTTCTCCCCCTTTGACAACAAGAACAAAGGGATTTGCCACATAGGAGTGTCCACCGCATCTTCCCAACCCTATGGACGCTCCAAAACATAAACTCATCACCATAACAACACAGAAAAAATGCCAATAGACTCCCCCTGAGTCCTATATAGAAAAAAAATAGAGAACAACCATACACTGCTCCCCCTCACTCCAAGCTCCTCAATGCTTGGGGAGGATAACCACTCCCAACTTCTGTCTCAAGTAGCCAAACTGTTCTTTAGGAAGAGGCTTTGTGAAGATATCTGCAATCTGCTCTGCTGTAGGAATGAACTCTAACTGAACTTCTCCTTCCAAAACCTTTTCTCTCAAGAAGTGATACCGAATGGCTATGTGCTTCGTCCTGGAGTGCATAACTGGATTTTTAGAGATATTAATAGCACTAGTGTTGTCACAGAACATTGAAATAGGCTTGTCTGACTCAATGCCTAAATCCTTCAACATTTGTTTCATCCACAAAACCTGTGTACAACAAGAGGTGGCTGCAATATATTCTGTCTCTGCTGTAGACAATGAGACTGACTCTTGCTTTTTACTATGCCAAGCCACCAAATTTCTACCCAGATAGAAGGCACCTCCACTAGTGCTCTTCCTATCATCAACACAACCTGCCCAATCTGCATCTGAGTAGGATGACAAAACTAGATCCTTGCTTTTTACATACCAGAGACCATACTCCATTGTCCCCTTCAAGTATCTGAAGATCCTCTTCACAGCTACCACATGTGTCTCCTTTGGACCAGCTTGAAATCTAGCTACCATGCACACAGACTGAAGAATATCTGGTCTAGTAGCAGTCAAGTAGAGCAGACTTCCAATCATTGACCTGTATATAGTATTATCAACTGATGGAGAGTCATCCTCTTTGCTTAGCTTACAACTTGTCATCATTGGAGTGCTCATGGGTGTACAGTCTTCCATTGTGAATTTCTTCAATATTTCCTTCACATATTTAGTCTGAGATAAAAAGAATCCATTCTTTAACTGACTGATCTGCAGACCTAAGAAATAAGATAGTTCCCCAATCATGGACATCTCAAACTCATCTTGCATTCTCTGAGCAAAGTCCTGACATAATTCATCCTTTTGGCCTGCAAAAATGATGTCGTCTACATACACAACCACAACTGTCTGATTACCATCAAAAGATTTGACATTCAAGTTGCTATCAACCAGTCCCTTCTTGAAACCCAATTGACAGAGATAAGTGTCCAGCCTTGAATACCATGCTCTTGGTGCTTGTTTCAACCCATACAATATTTTTCTCAGTCTGCAAACAAGTGTAGGATCTTCACTCAGTTGAAATCCTTCTGGTTGCTCTATATACACCTCTTCTTCCAAGTCACCATTCAGAAAAGCTGACTTGACATCCATCTGATAAACTTTGAAATTTTTGTGTACAGCAAATGCAAGAAACATCCTGATTGCTTCCAGCCTAGCAATAGGAGCAAATGTTTCTTCAAAGTCAATGCCCTCAACCTGAGCATATCCTTTACAAACTAATCTGGCCTTGTTCCTTACAATTTTGACATCTTCATTGAGCTTGTTCCTGTAGACCCATTTAGTGCCAATAACATTCTTGTCTGTAGGCCTTGGCACCAATTCCCAAGTTTTATTTTTCTCTATTTGATCTAACTCTTCATTCATTGCCTTGAGCCAACTAGCATCTTCACATGCCTCTGCAACTGATTTTGGTTCAATGTGAGATAATAGAGAGAACATTTATTTTGGTTGTCTCACTTTCCTTGTTTGTATACCAGCAGATGGATCATCAAGAATTAATTGGTCAAGATGATTCTTTTTTACCCTTCTTGAGCCACTTTTGTTTTGCTTATCTGCCTCTGAATCAGACTGCTCTTCTCTTTCTTCTATCTCAACCACAGCTCTCTGTCTTGGCACATTTGTAACATCCTGCTCCTTTTCTGTTTCATTGTCATTCTGCTCACTGTCCAGGTCTTCAAAAATAGGAACCTCATTATTTGATCCTGCAGGAGAATTTTTGTGCTCATCAACTCTCACATCTGCACTTTCAACAATTTTACCAAATTTTTTATTATAGCATTTGTAAGCTTTGCTAGAGGTAGAGTAGCCAAGAAATATTCCTTCATCATCCCTATCATCAAACTTTCCTAGACCATGACTGGTGTTCTTGATATAACACTTACTACCAAACACTTTGAAGTGCTTTGTTGTGGCCTTCTTACCAAACCATAGTTCATAGGGTGTCTTGTCTTCATGTGGCCTCAACATACACCTATTCTGAACATATATTGCTGTATGCACTGCTTCTTTCCAGAATTTATTCCCCATGTCATTTTCAGTTAACATAGTCCTGGCCATCTCTTAAACAGTTCTATTCTTTCTTTCTGCAACACCATTTTGCTGTGGTGTTCTAGGAGCTGAAGTCTGTCTCTTGATGCCGTTTTCAGAATAATATTCTGCAAAGTCAATCCAGGTGTACTCTCCTCTCCTGTCAGATCTCAAACACTTGATTTTCTTCCCTGTTTCATTTTCAACTTGAGTCTTGAAGATCTTGAATCTAGCCAGAGCTTCTGACTTATGTTTCAGAAACATTACCCAAGTCATCCTAGAGTAGTCATCTATAAATAGAATGAAGTACCTTTCTCCTGCAATGCTTTGTGTTCTCACTGGCCCACATAAATCTGTATGAATTATCTCCAATGGTTGAGTAGTGTGGTATTCCTTAGGCTTAAATGATGTTCTTGTCTGCTTCCCCTTCTGACAAGATGCACAGATATCATTGGAAGGCTTTTTCAATGAAGGAATGTCTCTTACAGCATTCTTGTTGGATATTTTTGATAGATTTTCAAAGCCAATATGTCCTAATCTTCTATGCCATAACCATGTTTCCTCTTCTTGACTCATCATACAATTCTCTTCAAAATCTTCAGACAAAATGTAGAGGTTTCTATGAGTTCTTTTTCCTGATGCCATCAACTTTCCACTATTAGACCTTCAGATCTCACATCCTTTATCATTAAAAATTACATTGTGACCCCTATCACAAATCTGACTGACACTCAATAAGTTATGTTTCAAACCTAAAACATAGAGAACATCATGAGATTTTATATTTCCATTAATGAAGCTGAGGCTTCCCTTTCCAACTATCTTGGCACCATCATTGTTGCCAAATTTAACTGAACCTCCTTCATAATGCTGAAGCTTCAGAAGCCTATTACTGTCTCCAGTCATATGACTTGAACATCCACTGTCAAGAATCCATGGTGTAGAGCTGTCTTGTGCTTTAAAAGCTGTCTGCACAACCAAAGAGCTGTCTCTTTCTGTTCTGTCCCTCTGAACCCAAACTCTCTTCTGTGATGATGCCTTCTCAACATGTTTTTGCTTTGGAACCTCTCTTCTTGTTCTGCTATGCTGTCTTTGTAAAGGTGGCATAGGGGGAAAGATGGTTCTACAATTCCTTGCTACATGCCCAAAGTTATGACAGTTGTAACACTCAACAAACTTCTCTTCAAGGGGAGCAAATTGATTCCTACTCTCAAATTTTACATCTCTCATGTTGAATTTGTAGGTAGCAATTTTATGTCCAAAGTTGTTACATCTGTAGCAGTAACCCTGAAAATAAGGTCTTGACCTTACAGTTGCCATGTATCTCATTTGTCTCTGTGGTGCACTGGGATAGTTTTCTTTGTAGAAATTGTCATACTCCATTCTCTTGCCTTGCCATGCATTTTGTCTTGGCCTTGCATAGTTAGTCTTAGGAAGAGGAATTTTGTTTCCACCTTGACAATGAACTATAGAGTCCTTACCCTTTTCATTTTCCTTTACAAAAGATATGGGCCCTTTTCCCTTTGAGTTGGAAATTTTTGATGTTTCTCCTTTATCAAAACCAAGGCCAAACTTGATGTGGGAAGGTCTTTGAGCATTGATAATCCTGTCAAGCTTATTACTACTAGGATGCACTTGAGTAGAATTATTTAAATCCTCATGTTGAAATAATTTTTGTTGTCTCTCAACCTCTTCTTTTTCATACTCTGCTACTTTTGTCTTTAGAAGAATAAAATCATTCTCAAATTCTTCAAATCGATCAACCATAGGAAGTTGTTCTTCAAGTTGAACTTTCAAACTTGTATTCTCATTCAACACCATGGAGTAGTCTACAGATGCTTGTTTAAGCTGAGTATTGAGACTTTCTATAATTTTCTTGGACTCTTCATATTGAGCTTTCAATTCTTGAATCACTTGCTTTTTCTTTTTGGCTTCTTGAGAGGCAAGCTTGTTATGCTTCCTTTCCTTCTTGAGTTCCTTCATGGCTGCCACAAGTTCTTCCTCAAAGTTTATCTCACCTTCTTCATCACTGCTTGAAAATTTATCTTCATTGTCTCTTTCTTCATCACCACTTGAGATAGAATTCACAATTTTTTCTTCATTGCTTTTTGAGGAGAATTTTTCTTTATCTGAGTTCTTCTCTTGATCTTCAATATAAACCATGAACAAAGCCTCACTAGGCTCATCTTCAGAGATTTCATCAGAGTCATCATCTGAAGTTTCAGTGCTTCTTTTAGAGATAAAACTCTTTTTGTTGTTGGACTTGTTTTTCTTGAAGTTATAATTTTTCTTTCCTTTAAACTTGCTTTTTCTATCTTCTTCATCATCACTGTCAAACTTACTCTTCATTGGGCACTTTGCAGCGAAGTGTCCAACTTTACCACAATTGAAGCATTTGAATGGAAGCTTGTTTTTATATTTTCCTGTACCCTTTTTCAATTTCCTAGTGAAATGAGTTGTGGCCTCATCTTCACTTTCTTCCTCAATTTGTTTCTCAGAAATTTTCAACTTCTTCATAGCCTTGAAAGCTACTTGCTTGTCTACAGTAGTTCCAGGGTCTATTCTCATCTCAAAAGCTGTCAATGCTCCATGTATTTCATCTATGGTGACTTCTTCCAAATCCTTAGTTTCTTCAAGAGCAGAAACCTTTGATTCATACTTGGATGTGAGAGACCGTAATATTTTTTGACAAACAATAGAACCTTTTAAGTCTTCACCAAGTCCTCTGATGGAGTTAACCACTTCATTCACTCTGTTCATGTATTGATCAACAGTTTCATCCTCATTCATTTTCAGGTTTTCAAACTGAGCCCTGAATGTTTGTAGTTTCACTTTCTTGATTTTCTTGTCTCATTCATAGATATTTATCAGTCTATCCCAGACCTCCTTTGCAGTCTTGCAATCCATGACCTTGGATAATTCACTGTTTGTCAGACCACCTTGAATATCATTGAGTGCCTTTCTGTTATTCTCAAAATTCTTTTTGTCTGTTGCACTAGGAGTAACTGTATCATGTGGAGTGTAGCCAATTTCAACTGCAGCCCAAACATCAAACCCAAGTGATCCCACATAAATCGTCATTCTCCTTTTCCAAAAAACAAAGTCTGTACCATCGAACAATGGTGGTTTATGTGAACCTTCCCCTGGTGCCATTGTTACCCTCTAATCTCTCAGATGCTGATTTAGCTGTTACTGAGCCTGACGCTCTGATACCAATTGATGGACCTTGAATGACACTGAGAGGGGGGGGTGAATCAATGTAATAACTTTTCCCCTGATATTTCTTTGCTTCCCAGTGATGTTTATGAAATAAACAGTCCCATACACAACCGTATGCAAATCTACCTCGCAACCACTCAGTGGCCAGGTCTACCAGATTTGCACACCCATCCTGTAATTCATTCCACGAACTTCACAAAATATATAATCAAAACATACCACAACACAGAAGGATTACGTGGTTCACCACCACAGTGTGATGGCTAATCCATGGAGTAATGCCCAATGGGCTCCGTATTTACTCAATACTTAACTTTTAGCCCTTTACAGGACAAGGATACTAGTCCTAAATTTTCCCAGCATAAAACTGAGAGGGTGTAACAACATCAAAATTCAGGCATAAAGCCAGTGTCCAGCACCCACTGAATACACCACAAATAAAGTCTTTTGGGGCTTATAGTGATGCCCTACAATTAAATCCCACAAGCTAGATAGGTATTCCACTAATTTTTCTTTTCACCTATTCAAGCATACAGTGCATAAAATTATCTAAAGAGTTAGGGAATGAGAAAATCTCACAACCAATTTTTTCTGACAATTGATGACGTTCCTCTTCTTCCGATAATCAATCAATTCCTTGTCATATGCAGAGAAGCTTCACCATCCTTCAAAAAACACAGTGATGCATCGACATGGGCACGAATAGAGAGGATGATTGATTGTTTTCAATTCCCCAAACCAGAGATCATCAAAAAATCAAGAAATAAAGCTTTTCTCTTCAAAATCACCTCTCTGCCTCTGTTTCACGTGGCCAACAGCTTCTCAAAACATTCTCAATAGAAAGAGAATGAAAAACCTAGCTCGGTGCAATTTGGATCGTCGGATTTGGCCTTCGGATGATCAAGTTATGAAGAAAACAAGTTCGGCCAATAAGAAAATTTAAAAAAGAATCTTTGAGA